>JAGFNQ010005560.1:520020-555461 GCA_024364735.1 Boesenbergia rotunda
CCACCACATCCTAGCATCTCCAGTAAGGCAGAAGGATGTGCACTTTATCTTCTCCACCTCGGGCCAGTCCAGTAACTCCATTATACTTTCCACCGTTTTGAACCATGCCTGAGCATCCCATGGTTCACTTGTGCCAGAAAAATTCTCGGGCTTCAGTCTCTGCCACTGGATCAGATATGCTTCCTGTCTCACTTCTCTTGTCAGAGGTACTGGGGGAGTCTCTGTCACCGCTGGTGTCGCTACTTGTGCCACTGGCGCCACTGGCGTGGCAACAGGGGTGGCTTGCTGATTAGCCATCAAGGCAGCAATGACTTGCTGCTGCTCAGCAAGTTGCCTCTGAAGCTGGGCCACCACTCCTTGAAGATCTGTGGGTGGTGCTGACTCAGTGGACTCCTGCTCTCTAGGAGTCTGCTCCTCATTTCGGACAGTTCTGGGACGTCCTCTTGCCATTCTCTTTCTCTATGGTGTATAGAAAATAAATAAGAAATAAATGCATATTATTTCTTACTAACTTGCTTCACTATCTCTATGCATACATTATCATATCATAGTAATACTATCATGCTTTTCTACTATCATGCACTTACTAATACTAGCAGTCAATAAAGAAAGCATATTAACAAAAACAAAACAACATTAAATTTCTTACTTGGTAGGCGGCAGGGTTGATGCTTGATGTCAGTGTGGCGGAAGGGTGGAGACCTGCTCTGATACCACTCTGTGACGACCAGACTTCTCTTAACTTTCTCTCTTAAAGCGGGACGCCACATTTACTGGACCTTAACTTTACCTTATCCTTAGCCTTAGGTAACACCTACTTGAGTCCCCTTAATTTGCTCTGATTTTTTTTTTCTTCCTTCTTTTTTTTTTCAAAAAAAAAAAACAAAACAACTTTCATTTATTTGCTTTGCCAGGATTTGACCCCTAGACTTCTTAGTTATAACACTAAGCACTAACCAGCTGCTCTACCCCAGTTTTTCTTTAATGGTAGCAGTCGACTGCTATTATATCAGTCGACTGGTGTCAGTCGACTGGTATATGGTCAGTCGACTGCCATATCGAACAGAAGGTTCTGTTCGATATAGCAGTCGACTGGTATCTGAGCCAGGTCGACTGGCACGCCTGAAACTGCAAATTTCAGACCTGAAATCCCTTTCAAACATCCACAAATCACATACTATCACTTCGCATTAAGATATAACTTCAAATCTATCATATATACTAGTTTATTTGGCACATTGGCAACTCAAAACCAATCCAAACTCTTGAAATTGAAACTAATACGGAACTTAACCAAACTAACCAAGCATATGGAAAAACATAAGTAAACATCTTCAAGTTGTATCAACTTCTTACTCTATGCGGAAATTAAACACATTGGTTCACTCTTTACTATTCAAAACATAAAACTAAATGTTTCTAAATACCAAACTCTACTCATACTCAACCCAACGGATCTTTTACCCCGGTTCCACCTCCTCTGAACATCAATGCAAGTCCTGTCGCCTCCCAACTTACGCTTTCTCTTTTCCTTTATCTGCAATAGAAGGAAAATGCAACTAATAAGCACAATGCTTAGTAAGTAAATCCCTACTCACAAAATCATGATGTCAATACTAAACATGCTCATTTCGAAGAATGATTTAAAACTTTACTTACTTCAAAACTTACAACTAAACATGCTTACAACTTGAAACACTTTATCATGTTTGTTAATGTATCAAAGTACACAACTAACCGTGCTTACTACTTGAACTACTTTATCATGCTTGCATTGTATCAAGGTACACATATAATAATTAAACACTTTCTCAAAAAAGAAACTACTTGATCATACTTATATACTTGAAAATAAATAATCAACTTTCTCTTAGGCCTTGACATTGTACCATGGTATCAGTGTACCAACTGCGCGCTTTTCTAATAGGTTGCGAGGTAGCTAGCCACCGCATCCTATTAGAACTTTCTACTAACTTTCTGTGGGCCTTACATTTGCCCGGTACATGTCTCTTTCACAAAAGTAAAATACTTTTCTTACTATACTTATTCATACTTATCAACTAACTTTTCTTTTGCATTAAAAGAACTTAACCTTCCTTACATTAAACTTTCCATCAAGCACACTATGTGCCCTTAACCCAAAACTTCACTTTTGGGTCCTTTCTCATATTAAAACTTATCATGCTTGGCCTACTTACATTCAATACCATTTAATTGGATTTCTAACATAAGAAAACATGCAACTTTAACAATCTAAACATGCAATTAGCAAGGTTTCTCAAAACGTGCTTCTTTTTCGAAATCATGGCTTTATAGCAAGAATTTCGTAACGAAAACTACTCCTATTGCAGGTGAGTGATTTACTTACTTCGGTCTTGAAGAAAACTCACAAAAACAGGGAGAAAACTCCCTACCAAATCCTTTCCCCTCCTTCTTTTGAAAAGCTTCCACCTTTAGCCCTAGGAAACAACCCTAGGTCTTCTCTACTCAAGGGAAAAGGTGAAGAAGAAGAAGAAGAAGAAGAAGAACCCTTGAATTCGCCTCTTCCTCGCCTCTCTTCTCTGTTCACGCGCGCGGCTACGGCTTCTCCAGGGTTTCACGCGACTTAAGGGGGCTTAATATACCTCTTAATGAAAAGGCTTAACTACTCTATAACATTATATCTCTCCTTCCTTTTCTGTGCTTGATACCCTAGCCCAGCTGGTTCGTTGGCTTCCCTTCCTCGCTGTGGTCGCGGGTTCAATCCACGGCTGCCCCTTTAAAATGTTTTTTTTTTTCCTTTTTTTTTATTTCTTTCTCCTTTCTCTAAAATACCAAACGGACTCGGAAAATTCCATAAAAATACTCTAAAAATTCCTAAAAATATCTAGAATATTTCTAAACCATTTTTAAATAATTCTAAGGACTTTAAGAACTAAAAAAATGGAAATTTTGGGGCGTTACATGGAGAATGCCCTTGACTTGTCGATGTTTGATCTTTTGTTTTAAAAAAAGAATTGATAGTTTTTCTTTTCTTCATTTCCTGAGTTTTCTGTATTAAAATGAATAGATACAAAAATTATCATATCCAATAATAATGAAATATTATTTATTGACTAATCTAATATAATATGATGCATATGAAATCATATCAAATAAACAATAAAAAAAGTAATTAATTATACTTGTAGAAAAAAGTAACCAATTAAAAAAAAGTCATACTTGTAGAAAATTGGAAGCTGTGCAGAAATCAGAAGCTGTGCAGAAAATTGGTTCGAGGCAGAAGCTGTGCTCAGAAGCTATTGGAGGCAGAAGCTGTGCAGAAATTGCAGAAAGACGGCGACAGAAGCTGTGATTGAAAGGCGGAAGGTGATTGAAAGGCAGCGGCGGTAGAAGCTGTGATTGAAAGCGGTAGAAAATTGAAAGGCGGCAAAAGAGAAGGTGTTGGCAGGCAGTAACAAAAAGCAGAAGGTGGGTAGGGTAACAGATAAATTGGGCCCACTGAATTATATATATATATATATATATATATATATATATATATATATATATATATATATATATATATATATATATATATATATATATATATATATATATATATAGGCTGGAGCCCACCCTATCCCAAGGGTGGCTCCGCCCTTGATTGGAATAGTTGTAGTGTAATTTGGTATTAGTCTATTTTGATTATAAAAGTACATTAGTATACTTTGTGTGTATTGAGCATGACCGATTTGAGGTGATTCTATTGATACTGACTATATAATCGAACAAGACCTCATGTTATTATGGATGTAAATGCTCTTAATCCTGATATAATAACGGACACATGTACTTAATATTTATTTCTTTAATTTACTAATGGGCGAGATTTATTCGTTAAATCAATTGGCCCGGTAAATTGGGAAATAATATTATTTATATGGTGTGTCGTTGATTATAGAAGGAAATCGTGTCCTAATTATTTTAGGATGATGATGTTCCCTTGAGGAGCTCATAAGAATTATCATATAAATTCTGTAGGTGGACTTGGTCCGACATGATAATAAGGTTGAGTGGTACTACTCTTAGAGTTAGATATTAATTAATTAAATTGTCAGTAATTTAATTAATTAATGGGCATGTGATATCTTAAACACGAGGAGAAAATGTACACATAATAAGGTGGAGCCCGTATATTAATATGGGGTTGGTGCGGTAGTTTAATAATAACTCATTAGTGGAGCGAGTTATTATTAATAGGTCGGGTTGAGGATCCGTTAGGAGACCAAAATCAACTCCTCCTCATGGTCCTTATTGTAGCCTATATAAACCCTCCTAAGTCATCATGAACTAAGCCTAATATAACCTAATTCTCTCCCTCTCTCTCTCTCTCTCTCTCTCCTAGGGTTGTAGGCGCCGATGGCAAGGAAGAAGGAGTGGCGCAAGGGAGAAGAAGAAGAAACTTCATCTTCTTCTCTTTATCTTCTTCTCTTCTCTTCTCTTCTCTTGCGGGGTGTGCGTAAGCAAGAAGAGGAGAGGGGTCAGCGGTGCAACCTTGAAGGTGGGTGGCGGCGACGGCAGCGCAAGGGAGCAAGGTAAGGAGGCTAGGGTTTGGGAGAAGGAAGAAAGTTCTTTTCTTCTCTTCTCTTCTTCTCTTCTCTTCTCTCCCTTAGGGCGTGCGACATCAACAAAGAAGGAGGGAGGCAACAAGCTTCTTCTTTCGGCCATCAAGAAGGAGTGTCTCCTTCTTTTTGCAGGCATAAGAAGGAAAAACAAGGAGAGGGCTTTTGGTGGCTTTGTTTCTTGGAAGATCGTCGCTCACACGACGTCCAAGAAGATGATAGGAATAAAATAGAAGATCAAGAGGTAAAACAAGAGGTATATCTTGTTCTTGTTTCATTCTTGTATTAATTTAATTTGTTTACTTGGACCCCGAATCAAACACAAGAACCAGCGATCAAAAATCTCATCTATTCCATGACGAATCGATAAAGGAGTTTGATTGCTTGAACAATAAGTTTGTTCAAGCGATCGCTCAATCAAAAAGCACGATGATGAGTATGTCGTTTGGAAGTTTTCTTTCCATCCGGATTAGTTCTAATCAATAGAATTTTAATCCGGGGATATGGAGAGGAATCCCGCAACTGAACCAACAATTGTATCAGAGCAATGGTTTCCGATTTTGTGTGTTTTAGATTCAGTTACTTTCATGCTTTTCATATATAACATGCCGGATAATAGTAGGATGCGCAATAGGCTAACTTTTTGGTTGTAGACATAAAATCCAACTATTATGGTTGTGTGATTGTGTATGATGTGTTGTGTGATTGTAATATTTGAATCATCGGGGTTGACGAGGCCATTTGAATTTAATTGTAATTAAATACGGCAAATGTTAGCCACTTTGTTTTAATTTATTTCGATATAGATTTTATGTACACTCTTTTGTAGAGTATAGGATCGATGAATATAAATTAAAATATTTTTTATTCTTGGCTCGGGTCCCTACTTGCGTGGCTAAAGGAGGAGGAGACGAGGTGGCATGATCAACTAGAGGCGTATTGGAGAATGGTAGAATCTACAAAGCCATAATAGTTAGAATTTTGAATTTTCATATTTATTGCTTGCTGTTTTGGTATGCTTGTTGTGCATGCTTGAAAAATTCCTCAATTTAAATTACTAAGTGGGAGAGGAAATCTTTGAGTCCTGTGACCTCCATTACTAGTCTGAAAAGTGATGCAAACAAACTTGCACGTTAGCTCTGAGTGTCTTCCTCCACATCGGATTAGTTTGTTTTGCGGATCACCAGTTCAAACTTCCATTGGATGATTTTAGGAAATTATTTAGGAGCGTATGATCTTCCCCATCGGAAGGGATATAATCCTAGATAATGGACTTAGTATCAAGTAATGGTGCACACTTAGATGCAATTAATAGTATCGTCCCCATCGGAGTCACTGCTATTAATTGTATGGTCGAAGATAAACCAACTATTAATTTTATTTGTCAAAAAGTAAGGTTGACAAGATAATAAAATTAATAGGTAAAACCTTCTCTTACAAATGTTTGAATTAGTATACGTCCACGCTATCGTGACATACGAAATTCACGGTGTTTTGAGGTGTTGGTGAATTTAAAATTTTATTGTTTGAGGAATCAATATTATTTTAAATTCTAATGTTTTGACCAATGTAATTCTCAGGTTTTTCAAAATGGCTTTCAATCCTCTTGCTGTGATTTTAAAAGAAAACAAACTTACTGGTCCCACGCGAGGGAAGTGGCATTACCATTGCATGCATAGGCGAGGGAAGTGGCAAGGGCGACAGTGGCTGTGGCACAACACCGACAACAAGGTGGCTCGGCGCCGGCTAGGGTTCCACGCGAGGAAGAAGAAGTAGGGCTCGGCGGCTTCCTTCGCACGCAAGAGAGGGAAGAGATGTGGCGCTGCGTCTCGTCCGTGCGCGATGAAGAGAACGAAGAAGACGAAGAAAAAGGAGAAGAAAGCAGAGGGCGATTTCGGCGGGCGGTTTCGGGCGAGGAGGAAATGGGGGAAGAGAGGAATTTAGGGCTTTTATTATTAGTTTTCTTGGGTATTTTACAAAATAGCCCTCCAACTTCGAATAATTACAACTACACCCCTATGTTTCAAAATTTTCCTTTTTGACCCCCTAAAATTCAGTATTTAACATATGTATAGCGGTGCAAAATTTGTCAAGTTTCTAAGAGGGCAGCCACTAATGCAGGTTTGTATATGTCTTTGTTGATCCCTTCTCGGCTTTGGGTTGTTATTAGCATGGATTTTGTGCTAGGCCTCTCATATACTCTGCAACGTAGTAATTCCATCTTTGTTGTCATTGATAGATTTCTAAGATGGTTCATTTTATTCCTTACAAGAAGACTACAAATATTATTATGGTGGCACAATTGTTCTTTTGGAATATCTATCAACTTCATGGATTGATATCATCCATTGTTTCAGATCGGGAGATCCATTCTTTTAGTCATTTTTGGCATAGTTTGTGGAAGATGGTTAACACACAGTTGGATTTTAGTAGTACATATCATTCTTAGATAGATGGGTAGACAGAGATTGTGAATATGTCTCTTGGAAACTTACTATGTTCGACAATTTACCAAAGGGCGTACCTAAGTATTGGTATTTACCAAAAGGCATACCATGGTTTCAATGTTACCAAAGGGGGCACATATTTTAGTAAACATCCTCTTATACCCCTACCATCAAGTACTGCATGCATTTCTCTTTCTCTTTCTCTTTGTCAGTAACGATTTTCGAGATGAACCATAAACAGATGTTCCTTTATATTTTGATTTTTATATTATGGAACCTTTCTCAAAACAAAAAAAAATATTAAAATTAATTAAAATATTTTTATTAAATTAAAACTAAAAGAACATATCAGACCCACGTTGGGCCTGAAATGGTTCCATTTCAGGCCCAACGTGGGGATGAAATGTTTCCATTTCAGGCCCAACGTGCCCAATATTAAGAGTCTTTTTTCGATTCTTTGTTATTACATTTTAACACCTCGGAGAAGTCCAAATAAACAATGGATAGCAAATTTGAACTCCTTGTAACCTCAGAAATCCACAGGAACTGAAATTTTTACAATCGCAGCTCTCTATGTCAATCAGTGGCCTTTTAGGGTCATTGGGGCTGAAATGGAAACATTTCAGACCCACGTTGGGCCTGAAATGGAATCATTTCAGGCCCAACATGGGGCTAAAATGTTTCCATTTCAGGCCCAATGTGCCCAATATTAAGAGTCTTTTTTCGATTCTTTGTTATTACATTTTAACACCTCGGAGAAGTCCAAATAAACAATGGATAGCAAATTTGTACTCCTTGTAACCTCAGAAATCCACAGGAACTGAAATTTTTACAATCGGAGTTCTCTAGGTCAATCAGTGGCCTTTTAGAGTCATTGGGGCTGAAATGTTTCCATTTCAGCCCCACGTTGGGCCTGAAATGATTCCATTTCAGGCCCAACGCGGGCCTGAAATGGAATCATTTCAGGCCCAACGTGGGGCTGAAATGTTTCCATTTCAGCCCCAATGAACCTAAAAGGCCACTGATTGACCTACAGAACTCCGATGGTAAAAATTTCAGTTCCTGTGGATTTCTGAGGTTACAAGGAGTTCAAATTTGCTATCCATTGTTTATTTGGACTTCTCCGAGGTGTAAAATGTAATAATGAAGAACCATGAAGAAATCACACATTAGGCCTTTTAGGGTCATTGGGCCTGAAATGGTTGGACACCTATTGCATTGGTGATATCTAATATATAGATGTTTAGACACCTAAAACATCATCTACTACCTCTGACCTCTCTATTCATATAGAATTTTCAGAAATCCAGATATGAGAGGTCCATCAGTGGGTTTTGGTCAAAACTCACTGATATTTCTAAACTACTCCTATTTGATTGGTGATATCTAATATATAGATGGTTGGACACCTAAAACATCATCTCCTACCTCTAAACTCTCTATTCATATGGAGTTTTCAGAAATCCAGATATGGGAGGTCCATCAGTGGGTTTTGAGCAAAACCCACTGATGGAACTAAACTAGACCTATAGCTTTGAAAAAAATAAAAATTTGAGGTTATGGACACCTAAAATACTTTCTCCAACCTCATCCCTAACTTTTTAGCTGGGGGTTTCAGAAATCCAGATATGGGAGGTCCATCAGTGGGTTTTGAGCAAAACCCACTGATGGAACTAAACTAGACCTATAGCTTTGGAAAAAATAAAAATTTTAGGTTATGGACACCTAAAATACTTTCTCCAACCTCAACAATAACTTTTTAGCTGGGGGTTTCAGAAATTCAGATATGGGATGTACATCAATGGGTTTTGAGCAAAACCCACTGATTGAACTAAACTAGACCTATAGTTTTGGAAAATATAAAATTTGAGGTTATGGACACCTAAAATACTTTCTCCAACCTCATCCCTAACTTTTTAGCTGCGAGTTTCAGAAATCCAGGGTATGCAGTGGGTTTTGAGCAAAACCCACTGATGGAACTAAACTAGACCTATAGGTTTGGAAAAAATAAAAATTTGAGGTTATGGACACCTAAAATACTTTCTCCAACCTCAACAATAACATTTTAGCTGGGGGTTTCAGAAATCCAGATATGGGAGGTCCATTAGTGGGTTTTGAGCAAAACCCACTGATGGAACTAAACTAGACCTATAGATTTGGAAAAAATTAAAATATGAGGTTATGGACACCTAAAATACTTTCTCCAACCTCATCCCTAACTTTTTAGCTGGGGGTTTCAAAAATCCAGATATGGGAGGTCCATCAGTGGGTTTTGAGCAAAACCCACTGATGGAACTAAACTAGACCTATAGCTTTGGAAAAAATAAAAATTTTAGGTTATGGACACCTAAAATACTTTCTCGAACCTCAACAATAACTTTTTAGCTGGGGGTTTCAGAAATCCAGATATGGGAGGTCCATCAGTGGGTTTTGACCAAAACCCACTGATGGAACTAAACTAAACCTATAGCTTTGGAAAAAATAAAAATTTGAGGTTATGGACACCTAAAATACTTTCTCCAACCTCATCCCTAACTTTTTAGTTGGGGGTTTCAGAAATCCAGATATGGGAGGTCCATCAGTGGGTTTTGAGCAAAACCCACTGATGGAACTAAACTAGACCTATAGCTTTCAAAACCGACTGATGGACCTCCCATATTTGGATTTCTGAAATCTCCATATGAATAGAGAGGGTAGAGGTAGGAGATGATGTTTTAGGTGTTCAAACATCTATATATTAGATATCACCAATCAAATAGGAGTAGTTTAGAAATATCAGTGAGTTTTGACCAAAACACACTGATGGACCTCCCATATCTGGATTTTGAAAATTCCATATGAATAGAGAGGTCAGAGGTAGAAGATGATGTTTTAGGTGTCCAAACATCTATATATTAGATATCACCAATGCAATAGGTGTCCAACCATTTCAGGCCCAATGACCCTAAAAGGCCTAATGTGTGATTTATTCACGGTTCTTCATTATTACATTATTGCACCTCAGAGAAGACCAAATAAACAATGGATAGCAAATTTGAACTCCTTGTAACCTCAGAAATCCACAGGAACTGAAATTTTTACAATCGGAGCTCTTTAGGTCAATCAGTGGCCTTTTAGGGTCATTGGGGCTGAAATAGAAACATTTCAGCCCCACGTTGGGCCTGGAATGATTCCATTTCAGGCCCAACGTGGGGCTGAAATGTTTCTATTTCAGCCCCAATGACCCTAAAAGGCCACTGATTGACCTACAGAGCTCCGATTGTAAAAATTTCAGTTCCTGTGGATTTCTGAGGTTACAAGGAGTTCAAATTTGATATCCATTATTTATTTGGACTTCTCCGAGGTGTTAAAATGTAATAACAAAGAATCGAAAAAAGACTCTTAATATTGGGCACGTTGGGCCTGAAATGGAAACATTTCAGCCCCACGTTGGGCCTGAAATGGAAACATTTCAGCCGCACGTTGGGCCTGAAATGATTCCATTTCAGTCCCAAGTTGGGCCTGAAATGATTCCATTTCAGGCCCAATGTGGGGCTGAAATGTTTCCATTTCAGCCCCAATGATCCTAAAAGGCCACTGATTGACCTAGAGAGCTCCGATTGTAAAAATTTCAGTTCCTGTGGATTTCTGAGGTTACAAGGAGTTCAAATTTGCTATCCATTGTTTATTTGGTCTTCTCCGAGGTGTTAAAATGTAATAATGAAGAACCGCGAAGAAATCACACATTAGGCCTTTTAGGGTCATTGGGCCTGAAATGGTTGGACACCTATTGCATTGGTGATATCTAATATATAGATGTTTGGACACCTAAAACATCATCTCCTACCTCTGACCTCTCTATTCATATGGAATTTTCAGAAATCCAGATATCGGAGGTCCATCAGTGTGTTTTGGTCAAAACTCACTGATATTTCTAAACTACTCCTATTTGATTGGTGATATCTAATATATAGATGTTTGGACACCTAAAACATCATCTCCTACCTCTACCCTCTCTATTCATATGAAGTTTTCAGAAATCCAGATATGGGAGGTCCATCAGTCGGTTTTGAAAGCTATAGGTCTAGTTTAGTTCTATCAGTGAGTTTTGCTCAAAACCCACTGATGGACCTCCCATATTTGGATTTCTAAAACCCCCAGCTAAAAAGTTTTTGTTGAGGTTGGAGAAAGTATTTTAGGTGTCCATAACCTAAAATTTTTATTTTTTCCAAAGCTATAGGTCTAGTTTAGTTCCATCAGTGGGTTTTGCTCAAAACCCACTGATGGACCTCCCATATCTGGATTTCTGAAACCCCCAGCTAAAAGGTTAGGGATGAGGTTGGAGAAAGTATTTTAGGTGTCCATAACCTCAAATTTTTATTTTTTTCAAAGCTATAGGTCTAGTTTAGTTCCATCAGTGGGTTTTGCTCAAAACCCACTGATGGACCTCCCATATCTGGA
The DNA here is from genome assembly GCA_024364735.1 of Boesenbergia rotunda. Taxonomy (NCBI): domain Eukaryota; kingdom Viridiplantae; phylum Streptophyta; class Magnoliopsida; order Zingiberales; family Zingiberaceae; genus Boesenbergia; species Boesenbergia rotunda. The sequence goes on from JAGFNQ010005560.1 coordinate 531,491, forward strand.
TTTCTGAAAACTCTATATGAATAGAGAGGTTAGAGGTAGGAGATGATGTTTTAGGTGTCCAACCATCTATATATTAGATATCACCAATCAAATAGGAGAAGTTTAGAAATATCAGTGAGTTTTGACCAAAACCCACTGATGGACCTCTCGTATCTGGATTTCTGAAAATTCTATATGAATAGAGAGGTCAGAGGTAGGAGATGATGTTTTAGGTGTCCAAACATCTATATATTAGATATCACCAATCAAATAGGAGTAGTTTAGAAATATCAGTGAGTTTTGACCAAAACCCACTGATGGACCTCCCATATCTGGATTTCTGAAAATTCTATATGAATAAAGAGGTCAGAGGTAGGAGATGATGTTTTAGGTGTCCAAACATCTATATATTAGATATCACCAATGCAATAGGTGTCCAACCATTTCAGGCCCAATGACCCTAAAAGGCCTAATGTGTGATTTCTTCGCGGTTCTTCATTATTACATTTTAATACCTCGGAGAAGTCTAAATAAACAATGGATAGCAAATTTGAACTCCTTGTAACCTCAGAAATCCACAGGAACTGAAATTTTTACAATCGGAGTTCTCTATGTCAATCAGTGGCCTTTTAGGGTCATTGGGGCTGAAATGGAAACATTTCAGCCCCACGTTGGGCCTGAAATGATTCCATTTCAGGCCCAACATGGGCCTGAAATAGAATCATTTCAGGCCCAACGTGGGGCTGAAATGTTTCCATTTCAGCCCCAATGACCCTAAAAGGTCACTGATTGACCTAGAGAACTCCGATTGTAAAAATTTCAGTTCCTGTAGATTTCTGAGGTTACAAGTAGTTCAAATTTGCTATCCATTGTTTATTTGGACTTCTCCGAGGTGTTAAAATGTAATAACAAAGAATCGAAAAAAGACTCTTAATATTGGGCACGTTGGGCCTGAAATGGAATCATTTCAGCCCCACGTTGGGCCTGAAATGATTCCATTTCAGGCCCACGTTGGGCCTGAAATGGAATCATTTCAGGCCCAACGTGGGGCTGAAATGTTTCCATTTCAGCCCCACTGACCCTAAAAGGCCACTGATTAACTTAGAGAGCTCCGATTGTAAAAATTTCAGTTCCTGTAGATTTCTGAGGTTACAAGGAGTTCAAATTTGCTATCCATTGTTTATTTGGACTTCTCCGAGGTGTTAAAATGTAATAACAAAGAATTGAAAAAAGACTCTTAATATTGGGCACGTTGGGCCTGAAATGGAAACATTTCATCCCCACGTTGGGCCTGAAATGGAACCATTTCAGGCCCAACGTGGGTCTGATATGTTCTTTTAGTTTTAATTTAATAAAAATATTTTAATTAATTTCAATATTTTTTTGTTTTGAGAAAGGTTTCATAATATAAAAATCAAAATATAAAGGAACATCTCTTTATGGTCTATCTCGAAAATCATTACTGACAAAGAGAAAGAGAAAGAGAAAGAGAAATGCATGCAGTACTTGATGGTAGGGGTATAAGAGGAAGTTTACTAAAATATGTGCGCCCTTTGGTAAAATTGAAACCATGGTACGTCTTTTGGTAAATACCAATACTTAGGTACGCCCTTTGGTAAATTGCCGTACTATGTTGCTTAGCGGGAGACCATGTGAAGAGTTGTGACCAGAAGGTGTGTTAGGCAAAATTTGCTTACAATCATGCCATGAATCATAGTATTAGTTTCAGTCCATTCCAAATGATTTATTTAGCTCAGTCTCTTGGTCTACTAGATTTATTGGCATTACTTAATACGGGTCAAGTATATAGGAGGATAGTTGAATTCGTGGATTGCCTATAGAAGATCCATAAAATGGTACAAAATTATTTGTCCATTTTTAATTTCAAGTACAAAGACAGAGCAAACTAAAAGTAGTGTCGACGCTTAGAATTTGATATTGGTGACTTTGTGTGAGTGGTTTTAATGAAGGATCATTTTGCCGTTGGGGATTACAATAAATTATCAACCCAGAAATTTAATTCGGTTGAGATTATTGAGAAAATAAACCCCAATGCATACCGTTTGAAGCTGCCTAGTCATATTCGCACTGCCGAGTCATATTCGCACAACCAAGTTTTAAGAACCTCCAAACTAGATTTTACTATTTTGTACTAATTTTCATATTTTTGTATTTAGTATAATTTTGATATTTCTACCTTGCAATTAGGATATTCAATCTATATAAGCACTTTGTTTAATATTTTGAGACAGTTTTAGTTTAATACTATTCTTAGCCATCATCTCCTTAAACATCGAGCTTTTTTCCCTTTGAATTTCTATTGAATCATTAGAGATTAAAAAATCACTTTCGATATTTGTACGCAAATCAACCGAATCGATAACTATTCACTACGTCACTTGGCATAATAATGGATTGTTCACTTGATATCTGTTAGATCGTTTACGTCTTTCTAGAGGGGGTGAATAATAATTTTTGATTTCTTCTTCCTACAAGGTTAGTCGCGTAAGCAAAATATACTAAAATAAAACTAAACTAAACTAAAACAAGGAAGAAACACACCGATGTACGTGGTTCGGAGATAAAACTCCTACTCCATGGCTGCCCGTAAGGTGGGTGATCCCTAATCCGTTGGTGGATGATTGCCCGGAGCACCTCCGGCTAGATCGCGTAGCTCCTTGTGGGTGGAGAAATCTCTCCACAACTCTTGGACACTACCTGAGCAAAGAAGACTACTAATCCACTCTATCCAAGTAGATTTCACCAAAAGCTCCCAGCCTAAACCGAGTTCTCTTAAATAGAACTCTAAGCTGAAAAACACCCTACCAGTCGACTGCCCCCAGGGCAGTCGACTGGTCCCACTGAAAATCGACCGTTGCAGCTCAACGTTCGAATTTTCAGCCAACACAACCAGTCACTACCAGTCGACTGCTCTGGGAGCAGTCGACTGGTCCAGGGTTGACTACCTTCTGTGAGTTTCTGTTCTTGCTGACAGTCGACTGTTATATTCCCAGTCGACTGCCCAGCCTACAAAGACACTCTTCCTCACTCCGAAGACCCTCATTCACGTGTGCCTTCAAGTACACTCCCTTGGCTTGCCCCTTAAAGTCCTCTTCCACCGGCAATTGTCCCTCGGATGCGCACGCAAACCCTCGTCTTGCCTCCATGCCACCCTTCACGTGTGCCCTTTGAAGTCCACTTCCCGGCTTGCCCTTGGAGTCCTCTTCCCTCGGCTCTCGTCCCTTCATGACTCAACTGACTCTTCACCAGCAGCCTTGACTATTGCCTTCGCGCTCTCTTCATCTTTGGCTCCCGTCACTCGAATGCACACAAGCCTCCAGCTTGCCTCTATGTCATCATTCACGCATGCCTCAAAGTCTGCATCCCTCGGCTCATCGTCCCTACTATCCATAGTCCCTCAGGTGCGCACACAAGCCCGCGGCTTATCTCCATGCCACCCTTCACCGTACCGAAGCCGTCTAGCTATGTCAATATGTGTAACCTACACACCCTGCACACTCCAATACACACATTAGAACACAAGGGTAAATTTAACTTAAACCCTTTGCCTAAATATCAAAATACATGGTCACTCCGGACAATAGATTGCCCCAACAATATCCACATTGAAAGGACATAAATCACTATAACAAGGCCTCTCCTCCAATGCTCCATTCCATTGTTCAGAAAACTTGACCAGACCGACCTGTCAAACTGGTTGAATCGGGAACCGACCAGCCATCTGGTCCTAGTTGAACCTGAGAACCGGTTGGCCAAGAATCGACAATGAACCATTCTGAACCAGCCAAGAACCGAGCAAATCGGCTCGGTTTGTGTGTTCTTTAATTTAAAAAAAAGGAAGCAAAACGATATCATTTTACCTCTTAAAAAAAATCACAAATTCTCAATCATATTTTGCCATTTTGGTTTGTTTTACTTTTTCCCCTTTTATCTTTCTTTCTAAAAACAAAAACAAAGGAAAGCTTTTACCCTAACCTAGTTTGCTACCAGTTCCAGAGAGAAGCAAGAAAATTCTATGCCTTCATATCATGCTCGTGAGTCTTGCAGTTTTTTTTTTGTTATAGAATGTATTTTTATAAATGTTTGTATATATTTTTAACATATTCTATATGATTTTAATGTTTGTAGACGATGGTGAGAGTCATGAGACTGGTCAATTTGATGCTATTATGTCTTATGGTTCATGTGGTGATGATAAAGATGAAAATGAAGATGGACACGAAATATTTGATAATGGAGATATTCAGTAAATTAATGTTGATTTTGATGATTCTGTTTGATTCATGATTTTTGAGCCTTTAATGTTTTCCTTGTATTATTGATTTATTAGTATATTTTAACTTATGAGTATGTGAATTAATACTTAATATTATATTTTATTAGAAGGAGTAATTTAATACTTGATTTATATGGATAATTTTTATTTTAATTAAGGGTTGAATTATATTATGTGTTTTGTTTTATGAATTGATGTCTAATTTAATTTTTAGTTATTTATTAACATATATTTTATTTGATATTTTTATATATTTACATAAATATAAGTTTTATTATATATCACTTATATTCTTATTAGACTCCCGATTAAATCAGTTAGGCTACTAAACCTCTAAACTCTTATCTTGATCGGAACCGATTAAATCAATTAGGCCTCCGGGGCTATGGTACAGCAGTAGGACGACTAGTCGCTATTCTAGACATCCGTGATTCGATCTCCAATTACGACGTATTTGTAGAAATTTTTCCTTCAAATGCGACGCGAACCTTGGGACGTTGGGCTTCTAGACCGCCCACTACGAGCGCTTCCCGATTTACCCTGACAGCCGCTGGGAAATTTCTGTGAGATCAAGCCGCCACTACGAGCACTTCCCGATTTACCCTGACAGCCATTGGAATATTTTTATGAAATCAGGCCGGTCGTCCGAGATTAAAAAAAATCTCATTAATCATTTTTTTTTCAAATCTTGATCGGATCGGTTTGATATCATATCCGATTTTCAGAACCGAACCCGGAGGGAGTAACATTTTGAAGGTTGACGGTGCCGTATTTTGGTTTTAGACGGGCTTTGATGCCATGTTCTGCTCTACAAAAACAAAAGTGAAAGCCCGTCAAGACATTTCAAATTGTTTATTTTAAGAAATTGCGGCCTTCGGTAAATTAAATTCAGTGTGTGAATTGTGATGAGGAAAAGGCAATCAGTTTTAGTCCACTTCACTAACACAAAAGCCAGCGCGAAAGCAAAAGCAACGCTAGCTACGGGCTCAGCTCCCGCCTGGCCGCCTGCCTCGACTCCACCACGTTGCCCTCGCGAGAGTCGCACACCTGCGTGCTAAACCGGAAACGGAATCGGCTCCTGTCCGGCCGATGCCGTCGCCGCTCACGTTCCTCCCCTTCATAAACGGCCGCCGACCCCTCGCCGCTTTCCTCCAGCTTAGCCAACGCCTTCTTCATGCTCGAGCATTCGCGCTCCAGCTCCTGCACCCTGTTCCGCATACTGTCCATATCCAGCCGGAGCACCTGGTTCTCCCGCATCGCCGCCCGCCATGCACCGCCTTCTTCGCCGCTCCTCCTGTTCCCAGCCACCGCTGCTGACGGCTCTGCCGTCTCTTCCTCGGCCACCAGCAGCGTCCCTGAAATCACCCGCCGGAGCTGCAGCTGCTCGAAGAAGAGCACCTGCACCACCGCCCGCAGCGGAAGCCGCTCGTTCTGCGCCGCGTGCGTGCAAGCCTCCAGCGTCAGCTTCCGGCAGTCCATCACGCCGCACAGCCTCTCCTTCTCTTCCTCGTTCATCCGCGGGTGCGTCTAACCAAGTTTTTAAAACACAAATCAACAGATAGAAGAACAACAACTACGATTACACTTGATCTCTTTACCTTGAGATAGATGTCGACGGCGCGATAAAGGCCGTCATGGTAAACTCGAGCTTCGTCCGGAAGCGCCACCGCAAGGCCGTAAAATTTGTCCACCTTAAGATTGGCGTCGGATGCTATCTCCGCCAGGTACGCATCCACCAGCTTCCCGACAGACTGAAGCGACCCGGTCGAGGATGCCGTTCCCGCCACCATCGCCGCCGCCCTTTCTACCTCTTGCCCTTCCTCTCTGAAAGGTTGTGCTTGTTCGGCCTCTATGCCAGCAAGGTAGTAACCGAGGATCCGTTCGACGCAGTCCACGTCGTATAGCGTCTCGGCATGGTAGGAATAGCTTGGGATCAGGAGATTATCCAATGTCGCCCGCTCCAGCTGCCAGGCAATTTTGCGTTCGAGAGCAGTTCGCGCGGCCTCTGAGGCCCGGAGGATGTGGGCGGTCCGGAGCAGGCCGAAGAGGAACTTGGTGGCGGTGGCGGAGGAGGCTACCACCGCCGAGTTCTTCCCTGCAGGAAGGTTTCCGATCACTGTCTCCAGTAGCTCCCGTTGCTCAGTCTCCGATGCTACAGGCGCGGAGGAGTGCTTCCGCCTTGAGCGGGAAAGGCCCGGAATGGACTGCTGAGCATAGGAGATTAGAGATCCTTCGATGGCGTCGGAGTTCAGTTCGCGCGCCTTCATTGCGGCGATCACGCGCTTGTACATCGGGAGGCTTAGGATCGCGAGATCCTCCAACCAAGAACCGGCTCCGGCAGCGAACGAGGATGACCGGACGCCGTTCCTGCGGCGGAGCAGACCGGTATCGATCCCGTTCCAGAGGATCTGCTCGCCGCTGCCACTGCCCCCGCGGTGCCCTTCATTGGCCGACCATCGGAAGAGGGAGTTCGGGTCCGCAGCAGATGCACAGGCGGCGATGGCGTCGATGCATCGCTGGGTGATGTTGAGGTTGTCTGCGAGCGGCAGTAGGTCCTCGCACGACTTGAGGGTCTGGATTGACTGTCGGATGCCGGGAAGTACGGTTTGGGCGAGGAACCTCTCCGTGCGAGCGACGAGGTTATCCTCGAAGAAATCTTCGGTCATCTCGAGGTACTCCGCAGCGCAGCGAACCGGCGCCACGTTCCAAGGGTTGAGGTCGATCTTGACGCCATAACAGAACTTGGCGGCCGTCTCGAACGCCTCGCAGTTGGTCGGGAAATCCGCGAGCGCGATGTATCGATAAGCCGCCTCCTCCATCTCGTCTTCCTCCTTTTCTGCCTCCTCGATATCTACTCCGTCATCATCCTCCTGCGTTTCCCCTGCTTCGACCCTTTCCTTCCGCCGTCTTCTCAGAGCAGTTCTAGGGTTTTCCTCCATCTCCGTGATCAGCCGCTGAATCCTCCCACTCCTCGCCATTAAAGGAAACTGCTCACAGGAATAAAAAATAGCAGCAAGTTTTTCTTGCAAATTTCACATCCAATTCGACGAAGAACCGAGTCGAGGATCACCTTATGGAGATGGAAACTCATCCCATCTACTTCGATCGCGATATCACTCGGCAATCCCGTGGTGAAACAAAACCTACAAAGGGTCAAACCTTCTTATTCCCAAATTACGAACCAAAACAAGAAAAAAAAAACATAAGAGAAACCGCAATGGAGGACAAAATTCACCAGGCCTGGCCCTTGGAACCGGGCTCCTCCTTCGCCATCGCCGCTTCCTTCCGCCGAACAAAGTCCCTACTCCGAGAGCTCATGGAATCAGACCACCCCCGCCGCGAGCTATGAAATCCCTAATTCCCCACACGAACAGCGGCTACGGAGACCTTCAGAGGCAAAGTGTTGCCTCCGGAAGAGGCATCTCTTTCAGCCTTTGTTTCCATTCCGCCACCGTTGCCTTGTCCACAGACAAGACAGGCTGGTTCGACAAGGATGGATTTTAAAGCGGGAGGGCACAAAAGATAAAGGCGAGAATGAGCAGCGCCCATCAAAAGCCTGCTTTGCCCTGGAACAAGCACGCTTTGCTTGGCCATTAAAGCACGGTAGGCGAACCATTCGACCTGAAACTCCATAATTAATTTGCCATAATAATTAATAGCGAAGCGGGTGGAGAAATGAAGCTCATTTCAACCACCATGTGTTTGCGTGAATGCGCAGGTGAAGGATCGTTCTATCCTACCAAATGCCTTGGCCCAATTCTGGAATCTATGATTACCATCACTTCTGGTTAAAATTAGCGTGGGTGTTCTTAAATCTAGTGTGATTGCCTAGTGCAAATCACTTGATTAAAAATTGTTGCCTCATCGATTGTGTGAATTCCCAGGTAAGGCTGTTTTCTCCATGCGTGACAATGAATCAGCCAGCATGGGCTCTTCAGTTATAAACCATCACTCCAACAATGAAGAGCAATAATGCAACTGCTCCCACTTGTTCCACTGAGTAGGTTGTGCATGAGAATGGAGTGGCCAAGTAACCACAAAAGAGATGACCCTTCTGTGGCTCCCACATGCCTCTGGCTCTTCTGGGAGAAGAGAGCTTCAGAGAGAATTCAAGTGTTGTGACTCGTGTTGCTTTTCGCCAACTCTTTAATCAATTATCTGACAGATGACTTCACTCTGGAAGATACAATATGATGGACAAAAGTGGTTAGATATGTGAGCGAGGATAAATCTATGGGGAAGCAAATGATGCAAAAAAAAAAAAAAGGGCAATGTAGGAGGTTGGCATGCCATCTAAATCTCATGGATTTTACTTATTTTTCTAGTTCTTGATTTGAATGGCAGAACTGAACTTTTGACACAATGTAATCTCTATTAAAACAAATAAGGCGAGAATTATCACAGCAAAGCAACTGTAAAATCAAGACAGGACGGTCGCAAAATCATGATGAAGCTAAGCGGACTTAATGAAGCAACCACGAAATCATGACCAGACGGCCAAGCTAGCTAGCCACAAAATTGCAGCCGAGAAGTTGAGATTGCCACAAAGTCACAACTAGGCAACTAATTTAGTTGCAAAATCACTTGACAACGTAGCCTCGAACCATAGCCAACATGACCGGTAGCGATTTCGCCCTTTGGTGTTGATTTCACAGTCAGACGGCCGCCCAACCAAACAACCACAACCTTACGATCTCTTGGCTACAATTTCGGCAGCCACCGGTTGAGCAATAGTTTAGCCACAAAATTGTGAGATCTTAATTTGATAATTTAAAAATTAAGTTAAAAGTATTCAAGTCGTGGAAATAGTTGTTACTCTCTCTCTCTCTCTCTCTGTTTTTATCCGTTTAAATATTTCTACGCTTCTACGCTTCTAACTGAAGCTTATTTGATTTTTTTTTTTTCCGGAGGGGGAGGGGGAGGGGGAGGGGGAGTGGATAGGGGATGGACAATTAATACGTGTAGTATCGTCATCTTAAAATCTGAGAGTTAAAATCTAGTAAAGTCAGTGTTCCGGAAGGAATCGACATCGACAACCAGTCATCAGGGTTCAGCCCACGCGGACGCTGACGCTAGAGGAAGAACTCACACTCTGCAATTAACACGAGCGTTATGGGAACACACCGGAGGTTGTCCGGCGGAAGCTACTCCAACACTCAAGTAAGTGCCTTGATCCAGGAGATGAAGAGAAGGCAAAAAAAAATATGCGTGAAGTAGAGAGAGCGTAACCCCCTTACCGGAGTGGTTGGAGTACATTTTATACCTACGGCGGCTGTCTCACGAGTCTCCACGATCTTTGCCACATCCCCCAATTATCGGTTACAGGATAACCTTTGTAACAGTCCACGCCATCATTAAGTTTGGCCGTTGCGAAAATTATGGGTCATGATGACTCTGCGATAATGGGTGATGGTTATCCGTAGATCCGAAGAAAGGGGCACCGTTCCTTGAGGTCGAATGTTTCTTGGGCTCCGCTTCCCCGAGGTGATCTCAGGGTCTTCAGGCCCAGGGGTCTCGGGCATTTTGCCTTCCCGAGGTGGTCTCGGGGACATGGCTTCCCAAGGTGATCTCGAGAGTGCGCCCTCTGATTTGATCTCCGGGGCGTGTCTACCTGCGGGGGGTCTTGGGGGATCCCCTTCCCAAGAGGGTTTCGGGAGCTCTGGAAAGAGAGTTATTCAGACTCACTATATCTTGCCACATAGCTTCTTCAATCCACGTGTCAACCACGGGGTGCTTAACCCTATCACAAGCCCCGCCCTTCAAGTTTGATCGAATGAAGTGTTGTTGACTAATTAGACTAATATTTGTACTGAAGAAGCTATGTCACAGTGGGTCCTTGCACCCGTTACTACTTCCCTGGTAGTTATACTGAGTCCAAGAATTGTAGAATTTGCCTCGAGTCTCGAGGCAATCTCATTTTGGTTTTGTCTTCCCCAAAAAGGCTTCTATGGTTTTCGAGGTACTGCAACGATACCCGTCCATCCTTCATAAAGGCGCATGATGCTCTTTAATGACGACAAAGCCCCTTCGCGAATTCCTCGTCGCCACGTGCGCCAACTGCTCTCCTCGCGATCTCTTACTGACGTGCGCAGCTGTAGCAGGCTCATGTCAAGCGGCTGTTCTATGGTGCAACCCTGATGTGACGATTTCTTGTAGTCCACATGCCTTGCCCCTATTGCGCACATGCGAGCGGCTTCCTCCGCATAAAAAGGGGAGGTGAAGACGCTCGGCCACCTTCTGGCTTCGGTGTTTGGTGAACCTCGTCTTCGTCTTCTTCCCTAAGGATTCTTTTCGCGTAAGTCTTCTGCCTCCTCGTCTTTTTCCTTAGGAACTATGGAAGGTTATCGAGAGGAGTGGTATGAGTCTGCCTCTTCGAGAGTAAGGTCGGAGGCTTTGCAGACGGCCATTGAGGCCTACGACATTCCGACCAAGATGGCGGTGGTGATCCCTAAAGTAGACCAGACGCCGGTGGAGCCTCCCGTAGGTTTCTTTACCTTCTTTCTAGGACAAGTAGAGTCAGGGTTCCGTTTCCTCATTCCTCCTTTTTTCATGAATGTGACCTCCTATTTTGATATCCCCCTTCACCAGACGGCTCTTAATGCCTTTGCTCAGATGGGCGGGGCCTACAATATCTTCAAGCTTTTCGACATCCCACTGACCCCTCGTATTTTCCATTCCTTCTTCGTTCCGATCGGCTCATGAGGGGCTTTTAGCTTTTTCGGCGTGTCCCGACCATAGGTTCTTAGGAGGGTTCCCTTCCTCACACAAAGAGTGGAAGGAGAGGTTTTTCTTCATCCGACTGCCTGCGCGGCCCTTTAATCCTCTCTGCTGGACAGAGGATATGCCGACTCCTCCCTCACTAGGGAATTCTCTTTAGAGTCCAGCCTACTAGCGTGCCAGGAACATACTCTCCGGCATGGAGTTCAGTGGCCCAGGTCTGGTGCAAAGTGAGGAGCTCATATACCGAGCAAGCTTTAGCCCTAAAGTGACCTGGATTAGCCCTAGCCTCGGTAAGTTCATCATTTCCATCAATGCCTGTTAGTCCTAACTGATATTCTCTTGCCTGGTTATTGTAGAGGAAATCATGTTTTCGAGGGCGATGTACCGACTTATCAAGTGGGATGAAGCTAACAAAGAGGCTCTGGATCTCCCCCAACCGCTCCTGGTGCGCCCTCTGCTTCAGCCGAGTCCTCGGAGGGGACTGCTGAATCATCCAGTGAGCATGCCACACTAGACCAGGTAGAGGCTCCTGCTGTGCCTCCACCATTTGTCGGCCAAGGGACTTCAGGTCTGTCGGTTGACCTGGAGATGGGCATCCCTTCGGGGGATGCCCCGCCTTTGGCTGCTGTCTATACGGAGGAGGCCACAGAGGAGTCGTCGTCCCCCGCTGCCCATCAACATCCAAACTCTCTAGTCGCCAGAAGAGGAGACACCCGGAAGGTTTAGGCCCCAGACGAAAAAGGTTGCGCCCTAGTGGCCCAACACACTTCCATCTATTCCTGAGGAGGATGTTCCACCTTTCGATGGTGAGGAAGCTATTCCTCTAGCTCCACTTTTTCCGTCGACTGCCACTCCAGAGGCAGGTGATTAGGTCTTCGGATCTTCTTCGGTTGACCCTGCCGAGGTCACGAAGGGGAAGCAAGCATTGCCCACCCAATATCGAATGCAGCTTGACCGCCTTTGCAAAAAGCTAGATGCGGCAATTGGAGGCTTCCATGCAATCTTTCCCTCCGGTGCAGTTGAAGGAGGTCCCTGTCGAGGGTTTTTCTTCTGAGGGGACTTCCAACTCTGAAGAGGACGACTCCGACCATTCTACGTTGCCACCTGGAGCTCCCACTGTCCAGCCACTTCCCCCGCGCAGGGGCTCGTTGCCTTCAGGGAGTCGAGTTGACACCCCGAGGTCTCTAGGGGGGGAGTCGTGTGAGTCCCTGCGGGGCCCCTCAGTACCCTCCGTGAGTCCCTTTTGAATGTGCGTGTTCTAGGTACACAGGATGTTTTCATGTATGTTTTATAATTCCTTGGTGCAATGATAGGCGGCTGAAGACTACCTGACAGTCGGCCGCGGCTTGTACGCTTGGCCAGAGATTGAGGCCTTGACCTTCCGGGCTCTTAGAGCAAAGGTCATAGCTGACCACGAGCACAGAGCGAGGCTTATGCAAGTGGGAGTCGGCAGAGCTCTCCGAGCGAAGGTGGAGCATCAGCTAGACACCTTGATGGCCATGGAGTCCTCCCTACAGAGTTCCCGGCGCCGGGAACATTTGGCGGCCGAGAGGGCTGTGGCCATCACCAAGGACCTGCTCCGGATGACTCAAGAGTGGGATCAGCTTCGGGCGAAAGAGAAGAAGTTATCGGGGGATATCCGCCTTCTGGAGGCCTCAACCGGGAGATTGAATGAACGTGTCAAAGGCCAAGCGGACCAACTCGCCCAGAAGGAGTCTGACCTCATGATGGCGGCTGATCGCTTGTTTGACTTCGAGGAAGATCTGGCCCAAGCGTGGTCGGAAGGATGGGTCGCCTTCGACAGGCTCAAGGAGGCTCTAGAGGACCAAGACAAAATGTCTACTGAGATAGAGCAGCTAAAGCGTGCCAAGGAGGCAGTCGAGGCCGAACTCTACAACTTTCAGGCTGCTGAGGCTTCCAGTATTAAAGAGGCTGAGGCATACTTTAAGGCTAAGTTCCTGGAGTCAGATGAATTCGGTGATATCATTGCCGCTTAGGTAATGAAGCGCTTGAAGCAAGGCTTCCACGGGGTCATCGACCAGCTGAGGAAGACCCAACTTTTGCCTCCGGATGCTGACTTGGGTTTCATGAGCATCGGCCGAGTTTTGGAAGAGCTCCCGCCCTAGGACAAAGAGTTGTAGGATTATTTGCTACCCGGGAGCTTGGCCCCGATGTACCCCTTTTGATTATAATGAAAATATTTATTTGTCTTACCGTCCTGAGTATGCTTTTGTGTTTGTCTCCATGTAATATTTGTCTTCGTCGTGAGGACCAAGAGCGTAGAAGGATTGGTATTTCTCTCCGACTCCAGGAGCCAAATTGCCGATTAACCTTCTTGAAAAATAGGCATTCCCTCTCAGCCCCTGGGGTAAGGGAGTCATGGAGCCACTGCTCGTCCCCCGCAGCCCCTTGGGTTGGTTTTAGGGACCCAGAACCCTGTGACACTAGGTGTCTTCTGGGGTTTTCGGGTTTGATCTTGGGTGTGGATCTCCCCGATGTAGCCCCGAAAGCCCAACCGCCAAGCTCGCAGTTGTTCATCTGTGGGACCCATGTTGACTCCTTTCACTATTGAGTGTTTGCGGCCTCCGAACCGTCGTCTCCGGGCCCCAGGCAATCCATTAAATTGATCCATATATGTTTGCGAATTCCCAGACGCCGCAGGGGCATGCCAATTGATGGTGACAGAAAAGACGCGACGCTTCAGGATTGGCGTCCATTGCTGCTCCTGCGTCGTGCCCTCAATAAATGTGAATGGGCAGCCATCTCTATAAAGGTGGAAGGTCAACGCATTCATTCTCCTCCATCTTTCCTTCCCATTCTCGTGGACCAGGAAGGGAAAAGAGGTTGCAGCCTAGAGGGGAACCCGGCGAGGGAGGAGATTCACCGCCTAGAGGGGTGCGAAGCCCCGTCTGTCCAGGCTAAGTCAAGTGCTCCCAGAATCCCCTATGAAGCTTACAACCTTCCGGTACATCCTCCATCTTCCCCCCTTCTAACAGAGGTTTTCTGCATCACTAGGGAGCATAGCAAAGCTGAGATCGCACCTTTCCTGGGAGAGCACGACAGAGATGGAACCACACGTTTCACCGGAGAGTCCAAAAAAGACATCACATTCTTCGTCGGGGAGTATAGCAGAGATGATATCATTTGTTTCACCCGGGAGTATCTCCTGGTGGTTCATCTCCTATCCATCTCAAATACTCTCCCCCGCTGGATCGCTTGCTTCCCCGAGTTTTAGGCATCGACCATCAGTCGGGCCTGGAGTAGTTTGTCATTCGAGGAGGAGTTGTAGTTGTTGCTCCCCCTTCTTTTCCCTTTGTATTTTACAATTCATCTTTATTCTTAAATGTGAGTTGACTGTAAGAGGCAATCAGGGTCTTTGAATGGAACTGTTTCGTCCATGTGTACCCCAAGTTGTTCCTATTTCTCTTTCGTCCGTGAATGGTCATGAGAAGAGAGGACCCAGAAGTCCCAGCTATGGCCGAAAATTCAAGGATCCTGACCATAATAAAGATGGCTCCCCTCTTCGCCGCCACTGGAAGACGGTTCCGAGCTAAGCGACCATGCGGGGATGCTGAAGCAATAGGGGAGAACCCGAGCAAAGGAGTGATCTCCTCTACTGGATCCACTGATTGTATCCCCTATTCTTTGTATTCCCTTGAGATATCATTGTCAATGTATTTTTCTTAGAGATGAAGGAAAATACTTGTTACCTCTGATGTGTAAGCGCTTCGAGCAGTAATCAGATATTCTGCAGGTTTCACCTTGCCTGAGGATACTTATTTCATATCTGGTAAGTTGTGTGTAAACCTTCCGTCCTTGAGCCTCCTCTAATTCCCAATCAGAGGTGGTAGGGGGGTGCAGACCTTGGTTGGGTATTTGCAGTATCCAGATCGAGCCTAAGTACCCCAGGCATCCGCAGCACCGTGAGGCATTAGGATTTTTTCCTTGGTCGGGCGTCCGTAGTACCCAGACCGAGCCTAAGTATCCCGGGCATTCGCAGCAATGCGAGGTATTAGGGTTTTTGTTTCTTGATTGGGCATCCGTAGCACCCAAACCAAGCCTAAGTAACCCGGGCATCCGCAGCACCGCGAGGTATTAGGGTTTTGTTTGTTGGTTGGGCGTCCGTAACACCCAGACCAAGCCTAAGTATCCCGGGTATCCGCAGCACCGCGAGATATTAAGGTTTTGTTTCTTGGTTGGGTATCCATAGCACCCAGACCAAGCCTAAGTACCCTGGGCATCCACAGCACCCCGAGGTATTAGGGTTTTGTTTCTTGGTTGGGCGTCCGTAGCACCCAGACCAAGCCTAAGTACCCCAGGCATCCGCAGCACCGCAAGACATTAGGGTTTTTGTTACTTGGGCGGGCGTCTATAGCACCCAGACCAAGCCTAAGTACCCCGGTCATCCGCATCGCCATGAGATATTAGGGTTTTTGGGTTTGAAACTGAGTTGTTAAGGATTTCACCCAGTAACAAATGTTGATATCTGAACAAACTTCATTTTGACACGTAAAACGCCCTATTTTGATACTCAAGTTAAAAGTTATAACCTACAAAAGTAAACAATTGACACATACACAACTTATCATCGGGATATCAAAATCATGCATGGACAATATAAATATCTTTACTGTATTGCTCTCTTCCAGTATATGTCAACTTTCTAAAAATCCAACTCTCCTAGGTCCATCAATAAGTTTCGGTCAAAATCCATTAATTGACCCCAAGAGTTCTGATCGGACACATTTTAAGTGTCACAAATTTTTGAAGTGTCTCGGAGTCTATATGTGCCCGAAGATATCAGCTTGAAGTCATTAACAACAATTATCAAAAGGTTTTAAAGTTTATGATTTTAAGATAATTGATACATATAAATAACTTATCATAAGGATGTTAGAACTATGCATAAACTGTTGGATTTGTGCTCTAAGAGCAAGACAAATTGTATTATGTCATTTGTTTTCTTATATGAATTATTCATTTGATATGCATATTGTTATACGACTATGGTCCAGATTAATTATGTAGTATATGATCATATGGTACGTCCATAGAAGACATGATCATAGGTTCTCATAATTAATAAATAAGAGTTACAGTTGTTAAATAAAGTTGGTCGCTTTATTTAGACTGCAATATTTTATGAAATAATCTGTCTTGATGATTGTAAAATATTGATGTGAAACATGCACATTGACAGGATCAGGAGAGATTTAATTAAGGATTAATTTCTGTTGAAAGGAATTAAATCTCCAGTGATATTGGTTATGTTATTTCTCTTAATCCTGAGTTTATTGTAAATAGATTATTAAATAGTTATTATTCTTTGAATTATCAATAAGTGAGGTTTATTTAATTATGAAACCAATACCTTGATATTTTAGGAATATAATTATTTAATAATCAGAATTTATGAAATAAACAATATGAAATTTGCATGAAATATCCTCTTGACATGTTTCGGTACTTGGATGGTTGAAGTCACTGGCCAGTGCAATTTAATCCATTAGAGAAACTAATCAAGTCAAGAGAATAAATAATTAATTGATTGACAGAAATCAATATCAATTAATTATTGATATTTTACAAAGGAAAAATACATATTAATATTCATATTATTAATCTTGGAGTTCAACATCGGGCTTTTAGTGGAATAGCACCGATTTAGATAATTGATTTACAATTATTAAGAGCCTTGATTAATAATAATTGTTGGATCCCCAAACTAGCTCAAGATAAATGGTGTGGCTTATTTCATGACATATGGACTTTTTGGGATGAGTTTTAAGTACTTGGGCCTAAGCTTAAGTAAAAGTCCAAGACCCAATTTGAAGAGGTGTTAAGCACCTCTAGTTTGAAGAGGTGTCATGGTTACAAGCACCTATTAAGCAGAATAAATAAACTTCTGCATTCCTTATCAAAAGAAGGAACAAGAAAAAGTTCAAAGAGCCAGAAGTGAAAAGAAGTGCCCACACACTGCAACACCGCCAGGAGAATAGTTTGGAAGATCGAACAAGGTATTTCGTATTAAAAAAAAGAAGATTCAGTAATATATATATTTCACATGCGATTGCTTCCGCTGCATATAATATCTATCATAAACATCATATTTACGTTCACTATGTTACCTTATACCATTACATATCAACTTTTCAAAAATCTAAATCCTTAATTTAATCAATGAATTTTGATCAAAACTTTTGATAGATTTAGAAACTCCGATTAGACTAATTCCAACTTCTATGAATCAAAACCCCCTAGGTCCTTTTTTACTATTTTTAAAAAATCAACACTACAGTAATGTTAGTTTTTAAGTTGTAATGTTGATTTTTAAAAATCAGCACCGCTAAAAACTAGCATCATAGTGGTGCTAGTTTGTTTAGTTATAATGTTGATTTTTTAAAACTAGTATTATAGTGGTGATAGTGCTTTAAAATCAACATCACATGATTCACAACGGTGCTGATATTTAAACTACGAAACTGGTTTTTAAAAACTCACACCAAAGTTTTTTTTTATTTTATTTTTTTATTAATATAATCATTTCTTGTTATTAATATTATTTTATTTTTTTCTTTTATAATTAGATATTAAAAAATAGAAATTTTTTTATGTTTTAAAATTTTTTATTAATCTTCTTTTATTTTTTTTATTTTTTATTAGAGTTTTAAAATTAAAAAAAAATAGAGAATTATCTATTAAAGTTTAATTTAAGAGCAAAAATAGAACAAACTGTTGCATCGAGAAGGAAAAAGAGAAGCGAGGAAAAAACCAAGTGTCGTTGGCAAAGGATAAAATGGAATTAGATGGACCTTTTGGAATAATGATGTTGATGCGCCTTTTGGAAATTCTGAAAGTACTCTTTGAGAAATTGATGTTCATTTAATCATGTGTATACTAGACATAATGGTTATAGTTTGATTGAGAGTCTTATAATTTATCTTCTTCGTATTAATTCTCGAATAAATTGGCAAAGTTTTCACGGGATAAATTAATGGTTAGTGCGTGAATATTATCAAAATGAGATCTGGAGATCAAAATTTGATAAAGCCAATGTGCCCGCCCTATCCACGTACTAGCCACAGCATCCGGGCTAGTAGCCCCCGTGATTTACCTCCTTTGTGTTGGTCCTGGGACAAATTGGCGGGGGCGCTAGGGGCGAGCGAACCACCTTTTACCAGCAGATAGGTTGGGGGATGAACGAATCATCTTTTGCAATCTTATTCTGATTAAGAGGTGTTTTCAAATTATTTCTTATTAATAGCTTAGATCTCGGATCTTAGGCGGCAAAAGAAAATTCGCTCGCCCTCTGTGCCCCGCTTCCGTCCAGGATTAATACCGAGAAAGTAAATCACGGGGTTACTAGACTGGATACTATCGCTAGCGCGTGAGAAGAACGGATATACTAACTTAGTCTGATTTTAACCCTTAGATTTTAAGATAATAATATTCATGTACTAACTATGAGTATGTAGGAATAAATGAATTAGAAGAGGATTGAACTATCAGTCTCTTGAAGGAGTTAGATAATTTTGTTTAAGGATTAATCAATGTGAAGGTTTGATCAAGTAACTAGACGGTCATTTTTTTAAAAAAAAGGGCCTTTAGTTGTATTATTATATCAAACATTTAATTTTAATCAATCGAAAAACATTTTGAATAATAACTTTTTTACTTTTTTGAAAATGAACACTAGACCATCTTATTTAAGCCTCAATTATAGAGTATGATCGTTTATGAGTTTTCTTGTCCAAATTGATTAAATCTTCAATGTGCTTGTAATTTTTTTTGATGAGTTGAATACCTATTTTTTTACATTAACTTTTATTCATTAAAAAAATATTTTATAATAATAAGAGCACATAATAAATCATTCATATCTAATGATTTATCCATTATTAAATAATAAACTGAAAAATAATTAATTTTCAATAGAGTAGAATAAGCGAGATAATGAGGCCAAAATTAATTAGCATCAGTTAATGGAAGGCCTTGTTCAGTTCATGAAAATTTTATATTTTTGATTCACAATTTCTAGAAAAATAACAAAAATTAAAGAATAAAAAATAAATATTTATCATACTATCCCCCGTAATGAAAAAAAGCACCAAGAAATTAATAATAAATATTGATTTTTCATTTTTAAAAATAAAAAATCTCATGTTTTAAGCATAATTTTAATCTCTCCTTGTCCTGCGAAGCCCTCACATTGTCGGCATTACCCTTCTTCCTTCGCAGGCGAACCCCCTGCCTTTACTCCTTCCGATAAGGGCTTCTCCAAAATCCGGTGCCATAGAACCTCGCTGACATCTCCTTCTCCAACGCCGCCAGCTCCGGCAAGGCCATCTTCGTAGGGCACTCCGCATCATCCCTCAACCTCACCAATGACCTGGTAGCGTGGAATCTGATGCCGCCGTCGTCGCCATCGCCATCAAATGGACGGACTCTGTTATTCATCAGAAGTCCGGGCCTCTTCCTCACAAGCCCGACGCCACGGCGAGTCATGCCACCGGCTCCGCATAGGGCCCGCCGCACGATCCCCGCCGGGAGCTTCACGGCCGCCAGATAGACGAGGTTCGCTAGGCCGCACGGGCAGCAACAGGCGACGGCGGTGCACTCCGCCGCGGTCTGCCCGGACGACTCCGCGATCCGTGCGCCCCAATTCGGCTTATGCCTTTCCTTCAAGACCAGCGGTACGTGCCGCTGGCTCCGGTAGGACTGATAGGCAACGAAGACTGGGGCAGCTCCTCCTCCGGCTAGGTAAGGCATGGACGAAGGAGGATAAGATGACTCCTTCGCCATCTTCCCCTCCCCCGTCGTTCAGATTTCTCCCAGCTCGATCGACTCCGGAATCCATATAGAATTTATATAAAAAGGGACAACGAAGGCCACCAATTAAAGATTAGCTGAATTTTTTCTGAGGTGGCAATTGATAGGTAGGTAATTTTGGATGGTCAGCTGGATGAACAATCTACGCGATCTATATTTCGATCGATCGATCGATGTGTCGACATGTCAAATTGAGGGACTTTTCAGGTTCCTTTCCTAGCTATGATCATTACCCCGAGCGTTGACCCGATGCCAAATTCTTCGCATTCTTCCAAAACCAGTCAAGAGAATAGGAGGAGGAGGAGCGACAACCAAGAGGAGGTTAAATTCCACCATTATAGCGAACAACACTCAGAAAAGCAGTCAAGAGAATGTCAAAATATACACAAAATAATCACACTACAGTGGAGAGTAAAATTCAAACCAGTGTCCACACATTTATGGTACATGAAAGAATACATTCGCTACTAATGACATATTATCAAAAGCAGCTCGACAATCAAGATAAAATCCCCACGGGTATATTACCAAAAACGAAAAAAGAATAGATTTGCCAATGGACGATTAACATCAATACCCCTAGTGGATTTACATATCTGATCTTGTTTTGAGAGTGTTGGTGCGGTAGGAAATAGAAGCCAACCTTGTGGCTATGCTCTTCCAAGGAGATGCTTTCCATGCCTTGTGTTGATAGATTTCTCTAAGAGCATCAATAAGCCAACAATACCAACGGAGAGCCCAAAGGTGTATCTGGAAAGGTAAATCAACATAGATCTCAATTTTCATCTGATTGAAACAATGAAAGATTTATATGTTTCAAGCGAAATTTGTAAACATACCTTAATTGAGATGGTCTCCAAAAAAATGAGAAGAAACTCTGCATAAATTATTAAAAAAATGTTGTTAGACTTCAGATAACAACCATGCCTTTTGGGATTGCCTCAAATTTTGATGAATGAGACAAGATTACACATAATCAATAATCATTACTCATTAACAGGCTTCACAGTTACACTGGCAAGGTCGTGTACCATAATACAAATAGGGGGTTCCTAAGGAAAGATGAAAAGTTAACTGTTTTAAGATTTGAGCACAAATGCTTAACATGGTGGCAAAAGGCGATTCGTTCGCCTCCAACACCGCCGCCAACCCATCCCAGGGTCAACACGGAAGAGGTATGGCTAGTGCGTGGGGAGAGAGGGTACACTGACTTTGTCAGGTTTTGACTCCCAAACCTCAAGTGACAACACCTATGTACTAATTATCAGTCCATCTCATAGGGACTACGAATGCCTAACATAGCGCATTCCCATGGACGTCCAAATAGTCAACAGATTCCAACACTGAAGATAAATGTTGCTACAAGAACAGCTACAAGATGTATGTAGGAGAACATTCAAAGCGAAGAAAAAGACAATCAATTTCTAGCTTGGAGCTTGTAAAATATGATTCGTCTCAACAAACATCAAAAGACTAGTTTGATTAACAAAATACACAATAATGCTCGCTTGTCGTTACTAATCAAGCTCACAAAACCAATTAATATGAACAAGTCCAAAAAAGATAGCATGACTAATAAGATAGATTCAGTGGGAAAAAAAACCCTACCATTGTAGAAACTCAGTAAGAAAGCTACATCATTAAAATACCACTGTTGCATTCAGCAAACACCTTTCAATGATCTAATCAAACAAAACACAAACTCATTACGGGTTTCGATTCACTCATACTTCAAGCAAATTACTATAAAAAAATTAATGCCCCAAATAAATGCACAAAAAAAAATCATAAATAGTGAATAAAATTTTGGAATTTCAGAGGATTCTCATAGGATCGGGCAAAACAAAAAAAAAAGACAAGTATTCACTTTCATGTCGTCTTACTGTACTACAAGTTAATGCAAGGACAATCTGATGAAAGATGAAATTGACAATGGAAGATGGCATAGTACCATAAAGTGAATAGCCAAGATTGCTTATATAATATTGCATCGGAACTACTAGGATAACTGTTTTGATTTCAGTGTAACTGTATTCTTGCCTTCTCGGATACGTCAAATTTGCATCTTCTGAATTGAATTACTGAAGTCACATGAGATCATAAACAGACGGATGTTGAGCTTTTGATCAGACTAACAGTAGAACAGTTATGCATAGTTTTTCTCTATTATAATTAAGTTAAAAACCCTTCAGCAGTCTATTTTTCATTTGTGAAACCAAAATGTCTTTGAAAGATTGTCTCCAAGTTTGACATGTTCTACGCATGCAAACACCCATCTAGATTCCAAACATTTTCATGTTCAACATGTTTCATTTTGGTGTCTGTAGAGACATTTAAATTGAGTCTACATACCAAAAAAAATTGCACATTGAAAGTATATAAAAAAGAAATGATATTTACCTTAATCATCGAAATGAAAGAAAACCTCTTGACAGTAGGTGGTTTCTTCACAATCCTTCTCTCTGTATCACCTTCCTTGAACATTTGTTGAGCAATTTCTTTCAACAACACTAGCTCAGCCTTATCTATGTTTAAGGAAAGTAAGGACTGCCTCATGGATTCTCGATCAGCCTCAAGTGCCTGGAGCCGCGTAAAAAGCTTCCTTATTTCGTCTTCGTCAACGCTGCCATTTACACCCATACTGTTTTGCAGATCCCTTGGTTTGCTGATATAGTCTTCACTCACCATGCGCACTGCATCCACCGTATGCACTTGGTCATTCGTATCATCTTTTCCACCACAATCTGACGCACAGTCAAGCGTGGAGGGGCAATCCTTTCCCTTACTGTGCTCGAGGCCTGAAACTGGGTGGCTTGGTGACTGCCCCACTATAACCGTCTTGTCCATTACTTCACAAAAATCGTTGTCGACTTCCGTTCGAGCTGGCTGATCTGGCGGTTCAGATTCTGGAATTGCTCAGAAGAACTCACACCTAAGGCGTGCTGATCAAATTGGGGATAATCACTAAGAAGCATGTCGAAATGGGGGAATGAACAGGAAGCCGTCTCGAGGGAACTCTTTTGGTGCGAGGGAGGCGCATCGCCATCGATGTAGATGCCATGGCTGTGAAGGCGCTGGCGGTATGCCTGGAGCGCACGGCTTAGGGCTTCGATGGCCTGGTCTCGCTTGAATAGCAGATCCTCTAGAGCCGCGATCTCTTGCTGGTTGTGCGCCATCTTCCCCTCGGCAAAACGCTTGAACTGGCGTGCTTCCATCAAACTCTCAGCCTTCTCTCGCTGCAGGCGGAGGATCATCGACATAGCCTCAGTGGCCGAGGACGCGGCAGCATTGCGCTCCTCCTCAAGCTCCATCTGTAGCTTCTGCACCGCCTGGTGGTGGTTGATTAGGGCCTGACGTAGGGCCTCCACTTCAATCTCCATCGCCACCTTGGCCACACCTGCGCCGGCTTCGTCGTCGCCTGGGGCTACGTCGTCCATCCCCTCCAGCTTCCGCTTCATGCTCAGACTCCATGAAAATGAGGAGAAGAAGCAGAGCGGCAGCAGAGGCAGGCGTAGGCACACATCCCGCTCCCTGCCTCTGCGCCTCCTTCTCCCCTTTCCTGGAATTCCATGGTTTCCAGGAGAACATGAAGCAGGATCCAAAATCGAGCTAGGGCTCCGAATCGAATTGGGCGCGCGCAGGAAAGGAAGAGAAATTGACCATAAAATGCGTAGTCTCCCCTCTTTTCCAAGTCGCTTTCTACTCTCCCACTCCTCGACGGTTCTCCTTCTCTAAATTATAATTAAAAGAATTTAATTCGCAATTAGTTAGATTAATAAGGGCGATACAAGTCGTCGTTCCAAAGATATCCACGATCGCCCAATCGACACAGTGACGTAACCGTCGAGGTTAACGAATAGCAGCATTAATGCCTTATTTACTCAAGAGTTTTCTTTGATACTCGAAAAAAATTGAATCTGAAATTCATTCATTTACAGCCACCCTATGGACACCATCGCCCTTCGCCTTGTCCGTTCCCGTAGTGCCTGGTCAATGCCGGCACCCAGTGAGTAATTAATCCAATTGCCATGCTGCTGCACTACATGGTTGACTCGTTCATCCGTCGACAAGTCAGAGGGGAGCTTCGTCATTAATAAATCACCCCTAATTGCTGTTGCTCAACGTTATTGAAGCATGATGAACATT